>CAUYLG010077640.1:0-12730 GCA_963573385.1 Cacajao melanocephalus
GGAGCTGTGATCCCCTGTAGGAGGAGAGGCATTCTGATTTCGGGTGTTCTCAGCCTTTTTGCACTGGTTTCTTCCCATTTTTGTGGATTTATCCACCTGTCGCCTTTGTAATTGCCGACTTTCAGATTGGGTCTGAGTGAACGTCTGGCTTGTTGATGATGAAGTTTTTTCTGTTTCTTAGTTTTCCTTTGGTGGACGCCCCTTCCCCACAGAGCTTGGCTTTCCCAGGTTCAGCTGTGCTTACTGTGAAACTCTCGGTCCTCAATGCTTCCAATTGCTGTTCTCCTTGTGGGGATGGGACCAGCAGAGCCTGACTCAAAGGGCACCCAGTCGCATATACTCTACACTGAGAAGTGCTGCGCTGCACCAGGGCGCCGGCAAAACAGCTGCGCTGGCCAAAAGAGTCGCGCTGGCGACAAGTGTGGCTCCTCCGCCGGGAATCTGTCAGTTTGTGTTCCACAGAAATTCATCTGAAATTGCGGCGTCCACTCGCTCTCTGTGCTTTCACTGGGAGCTACAATCCTGAGCTGTTGTTAATCGGCCATCTTGGATCTCTCCTCACCAGATGCTTTCAATCAGCCATCTTGAAGCTCCTTCTCTCTTCCCTTAAGTATTTCTTGTAGGACTGGTATACTTGTGATAAATTCCTTCAGTTTTTGTTTTTCTGGAAAATAATTTATTCCTCCTTCATTTAAAAAGGATAATTGAGCTCAATATATTATTCTTCAGTAGCAAGGGTTTTTTTTTTTTTTTCTGTCAGCACATTGTATGCATTATTCCATTCTCTACTGGCATGTAAGGTTTCTTCTGAAAAATCTGCTATTAGCCTGATGAGGATTGCCTTATGTGTGACAGAATACTTTTACTGTTTTTAGAATTTTCTGCCTGACATTTGACAGTTTGATTATAATGTGTTTCAGAAAGAACTTTTTGGTTAAATTTACTTGAAATCTTCCTGTATCAAGTTGCATATATCACTTTTAAGACATGAGGAATTTTTAGTAATTTTTTAATTAAGTACGTTTTCTATGCCCTTTTGCATCTCTTCTCCTTCTGCAATTCCCAAAATTTGAATATGTGTTTCCTTGATGATGTTCTGTATGCCATATAGATTTTATTTTTTCCATTTTTTTGTCTTACTATTTCCTTTTTAGTTTTATTTCTATATTTCAGAACACCTACTTGAATATACTTTGAAACGAGTACAACAAAATAGAATATACTTCAAATGTTGACTATACAAACTATTACAGTTCAAATCTGAACACTGGTACTTTCCGTCATAAACTTCAAACTAAAACAGAGAAAAAAAGAAAGAAACAAAACTCCAGGTATTAGAGCTACCTGACAAAAATTTATGCTGAGCCTGAACTTCAAATTGACAGTAGAACTAAAAGTGATACGTCTCCATGAATGCCAGGGATAAGTGAGTGATACAGGCATGTTACAGCAAAAGGCCAGAGCCAAGTGTTAATTTGTCCAAAATTAATAAACGAACAGACCTAAACTACCATATTAAATGTTACATGTAAACTCTGTAACAATACTGTGCTAGGTATAAGATTTTTAAAATTTTTCTTTTAAGAAAAAAGCTTTACATAAAAAGTCATTAGCTTATTTCAAGAAAGAAAACCAAAAATTAGTCTAAGGCCTTTGTTTTAAATCAGCTTAAGCTATATGATATATAGCAGTACATCATAAACCTTATCCACACAAACAAGTAGGCTTTATACTGGGATGCAAGATTGGTTTAGCATAGCCAAATCAATGAATGTGATTCATCACACAAACACAACTAAAGGCAAAAACCACATGACTATCTCAATAGATATGCAAAAGACGTTCAATAAAATTTAACATCCATTTATTTTTATTTTTATTTTTTATTGCATTTTAGGTTTTAGGGTACATGTGAGGAACATGCAAGATTGTTGCATAGGTAAAACCTCTCAATAAATTAGGTATTGAAGGAACATACCTGTATTATACTTGTTCTCACACTGATATAGAGAATTACCTGAGACTGAGTAATTTATAAAGAAAAGAGGTTTAATTGACTCACAGTTCCACATGGCTGGGGAAACCTCAGGAATCTTACAATCATGCCAGAAGATGAAGGAGAAACAGGGCATGTCTTACATGGCTGTAGGAGACAATGAGTTAGTGGGGAACTGCCACACACTTTTAAATGAACAGATCTCATGAGAACTCATTATCATGAGAAAAGCAAAGAGGAAATATGCTCTCATCAGTCAGTCACCTCCCACCAGGCCCCTCCCATAACATGTGGGAATTACAATTTGAAATGAGATTTGGGTGAAGACACAGAGCCAAACCATATCAATACCATAAAATAATAAGAGCTATATATGACAAACCCAGAGCTAACATACTGAACGGACAAAAGTTGGAAGCATTCCCCTTGAAAACTGGCACAAGACAAGGATGCTTTTTCAGACCACTCCCGTTCAACACAGTACTGGAAGTCCTGGCCAGACAATCAGGCAAGAGAAGGATATAAAGGGCATCCAAATAGAAATGGAGGAAGTTAAACTATCCGTGTTTGCAGATGGCATAACCCTATATCTAGAAAACCCCACAATCTCACCCCAAACCCTCCTTAAGCTGATAACTCACAGCACAGTCTCTGGATACAAAATCAATTGCAAAATTCACTAACATTCCTATACACCAACAACAGCAAAGCTAAGAGCCAAATCAGAAACAAACTGCCATTCACAATTGCCACCAAAAAAGAATAAAATACCTAGGAATACAACTAACAGGGAAGTAAAAGATCTCTACCAGAAGAACCACAAAACACTGCTCAAAGAAATTAGAGATGACACAAATGGAAAAGCATATCATGTTCATGGATAGGAAGAATAAATGTTGTTAAAATGACCATACTGCTCAAAGCAACTTATAAATTCAATGCTATTCTTCTTAAACTACCACTGACATTATTCACAGAACTAGAACAATTGATTTTAAATTTCATATGGAATTGAAAATTATCCCAAATAGCCAAAGCAATTCTAGCAAAAAGAACAAACCTGGAGACATCATTCTACTAGACTTCAAACTATACTACAAGTCTACTGCAACTAAAACAGCATAAACTGGTACAAAACCATAGTCACAGACAAATGCAACAGACTACAGAACTCAAAAATAAGACTGCACAGATACAGCCATCTGATTTTTGACAAGCCTGGTAAAAACAAGCAATGGGGAAAGAATTATCTATTTCATAAGTGGTGCTGGGAGAACAGGCTAGCCATATACAGAAAATTAAAATTGGAACACTTCCTTACACCTTATACAAAAATTAACTCAAGATGGGTTAAAGACTTAAATGTAAAACCCAAAACTATAAAAATCATGGAAGACAACCCAGGCAATACCATTCTAGACATAGGCACAGGCATATTTCATGGCAAAGACACCAAAAGCAATTGCAACAAAAACAAAAATTGACAAATGGAATCTAAATAAACAAAAGAGCTTCTGCACAGCAAAAGAAACTAGGAACAGAGTGAACAACCTACAGAATGGGATAAAAAATATTGCAAACTATGTATCTGACAAAGATCTAGTGTACATTATCTATCAGGAACTAAAACAAATTTACAAGAAGAAAATTTTTGAATTAAACCCCATTAAAAAGTGGACAAAGACATAAACAGACACTTTTCAAAAGAAGACATACATGTGGCCAACAATCATATGAAAAAAGCCCAACATCACTGATTATTTAAAAAATGCAAATTAAAACCACAATTGAGATACCATCTTACACCATTCAGAATGGTTATTACTAAAAAGCCATAAAATAACAGATGCTAGCAAGATTATAGAGAAAAAGAAATGCTTATACACTGATGGTGGGTGTGTAAATTAGTTCAACTATTGTGGAAAACAGAGTGGCAACTTCTCAAAGACTTAAAGGCAGAAATATCATTTGATCCAGCAATCCCATTACTGGGTATATACCCAAAGGAATAGAAATCATTCTATTATAAAGACACATGCACACGTATGTTCATCACAGCACTATTCACAGTAGCAAAGATATCAAATCCACCTACATGCCCATCGGTGTTAGAGTAGATAAAGAAAATCTGGTACATATACATTCATGGAATACTATGAAGCCATAAACAACAATGGGATCATGTCTTCTGCAGGAACATGGAGGAAGCTGGAGGCCATTATCCTTATCAAATTAATGCAGGGAACAGAAAACCAAATACTGCATGTTCTCACTTACAAGTGTGAGCCAAAAGATGAGAATACATGAACACCTAGAGGGGAACAACACACGCTGGGGCCTATAGGAGGGTGGAGGATGGGAGAAGGGAGAAGATCGAGAAAAATAACTAGTGAGTTCTAGGCTTAATACTCAGATGATGAAACAATCTCTACAACAAACCCCCATGACACAAGTTTAGCTGTATAACAAACCTGCACATGTACCCTTGAACTTAAAATAAAAGTTAAAGAAACAAAAGAAAGGAAAGTCGTGGAAAGAATATGAGACTAAAATTAGGCTGGGATTATATTGTTGGAATGTTCAAGATCAGGGTGAAAAAGTGGTATTCTCTAACTGTAATGTGGAAATTAGCACTGAGAAAACTAAAGCTGATGAAAACAAAATGTGTATTGCAATACAGCTTGAGTCCTACAGTCCTATATTCAAAACAAACTTTTGCAGCATATGATTGTTGGCCTATGTTCAGAATGGTATTGCCTAGGTTGTCTTCCAGTATTTTTATAGTTTTGGGTTTTACATTGAAGTCTTTTACCCATCTTGAGCTAATTTTTGCATAAGGTGTACAATTTTCTGTATATGGCTAGCCAGTTCTCCCAGCACCATTTATGAAATAGATAATCCATTCCCCATTGCTTGTTTTTCATGAAGTAAATGGATATGAGATAAAGAGAAAATCATCTCTGATATATTGGTCAAAGTGTATCTGGAAATTATCAAAAGAGAATAAATAAGTAACCCCAAAGTTAAATAAAACAAAACAAAGCAAAATAGTGCCATAAGTCCTAAGCAGTACAATCAGGCAAGAGAAATGAATAAGAGGCATTCAAATTTAAAAAGGTAAGTTAAATTGCTCCTGACTAAATATAACATAATCTTATCTAGAGAAAAGCCTAATACACCAACAGTGCATTAGTCTTTTTTCACATTGCTATGAAGAACTACATAAGTCTAGGTAATTTATGAAAAAAAGAGGTTTAATTGACTCACAGTTCCATAAGCTGACAGGAAGCATGACTGGGAGGCCTCAGGAAACTGAAAATCATGGCAAAAGGTGAAGGGAAAGCAAGAAACTTCTTCACGTGGTGGAAGGAGAAAAAGAGAGCAAAAGGGGAAGTACAAAACACTTTTAAAACATTAGGTCTCATGAGAACTCATTCATTATCGTGAGAATAGCAAGGAAGAAATCCACCTCCATTTTCCAGTCAACTCCCACCAGGCCTGTTCTCTGAGTTGACATGAGATTTGGATAGAGACACAAGTTGAAACCATGTTATACAGTAAATCTATCTTTTACAAAGGTGGCAAGAACATATATTGGGAAAAAGACAGTCTCTCTAAGAAATAGTGCAGGGGAAACTGGATATCCATATGCAGGAAAAAAAAACTACCCCCATATCTTGCCATATGCAAAAACAAAATCAAAATTGACTAAAGACTTCAATGTAAGACCACAAACTATAGAACTGCTGCAAGAAAACGTTGAGAAAACTCTCCAGCATATTAGACTGGGCAAAGAATTCCTGAGTAATACCCCACAGGAACATGCAACCAAAGCAAAAATGGACAAATGGAATTTTATCAAGTTAAAAAGTTTCAACACAGCAAAGAATACAATCAACAAAGTGAAGAGATAACCCACAGATAGGGAGAAAATAATTGCAAACTACCCCTCTAACAGGGGATTAACAACGAGAATATATAAGGAGCTCAAACAACTCTCTAGGAACAAATCTAATAATTTAATTTTAAGTGAGCAAAAGATTTGAATAGACATTTCTCAAAATAAGACATACAACTGGCAAACAGACATATGAAAACGTGCTCAACATTATTGATCATCTGAGAAATGCAAATCGAAACTACAATAAGATACCATCTCACCCCAGTTAAAGTAGCTTATATCCAAGAGACGAGCAATAACAAATGCTGGTAAGGATAGGAAGGAAAGGGAACCCTCATACACTGTTTGGGGACATTTAAATTCATAAAATTACTATGGAGCAACATTTGGAGGTTCCTCATAAAAGTAAAAATAGAGCCACCAAGTGATCCAGCAATTCCATTGCTAGGTGTATACTCAAAAGAAAGGAAATCAGTATGTCGAAGTGATATCTGCACTCCCATGTTTGTTCCAGCACTGTTTATAATAGCTAAGATATGGGAACAACCTAAGTGTTCATCGACAGATGAATGGATTAAAAAATGTGGTACATATACACAGTGGAGTACCATTCATTTATTTTTTAAAAAATGAGATTCAATCATTTGCCACAACACAGTTAGAATTGGAGATCATTATGTTAAGTGAAATAAGCCAGGAACAGAAAGACAAACATCACATGTTCTCACTTATTTGTGGGACCTAAAAATTAAAACAATTGAGCCCATAGAGATACAGAGTAGAAAGATGGTTACCAGAGGCTGAGAAGGGTAGTGGGTGGGTGAAGGGGAGTGGAAATTGCTAATGGGTAAAAAAAAGAGTTAGAATTAATGAATAGGGCCTAGTATTTAATAGCATAATAGGGTGACTATAGTCAGTAATCATTCAATGATACATTTTTAAATAACTAAAAGAGTATAATTGGATTGTTTGTAACATAAAGGATGAATGCTAGAGGGGATGGGTAAACCGTCTTTCCATGATGTGATTATTACACATTACACTTCTATATCAAAAGATCTCATGTGCCCATCAAATATATATACCTTCTGTGTACCCAGAAACATTTAAAATAAGAAATTTTAAAACACACACAAAAAACTATAAAGCTGTAGTATCTAAAATAACATTATATTGACCTAAAATCAGACACATGGGCCCATGAAAGAGAATAGAGAACACAGAAATGATTCCATGCCTTTACAGCAAACTTACTATTGACAAGGCACCAAGAACATTCACTGGTGAAAGAACAGTCCCTTCATTAAACAGCACCAGGAAAACACAATATTTGTATGCAGAAAAATTTTAAAAAGGCTAAATATCTCTCATTATTTACAAAAATAAACTCAAATTAAATAATACATAAAACTACTAGAAGAAAAACAGGAGAAATGATTCAGAGTATTGGTCTGGGCAATGGATAAAACTTCAAAAGCACAGACAACCAAAGGAAAAATAGACAAATGAGATTATATTAAACTGAAAAGCTTCTGCATGGCAAAGAAAGCATTTAATAAAGTGTAAAGACAACTTGAAGAATGAGGGGAAATATTTGCAATTTTAAAAATCTGACCAGGGTTAATATCCAAAATATACTAGTAACTCAAACAACTCAACAGAAAAAAATACTATAATTAAAATATGGGTAAATAAACTAAACAGATATCTCTCAAAAGAGACATACAAGTGGCCAATAGGTATATGAAAAATGCTCATGATTATGTCACATGAAAATTCAAATCAAAGTCACAATAAGATATCAGCTTACTCCAGTTAGAATTGCTATCATCAAAAACACAAAAGATAGCAAATGCTAGTGAAGATGCAGAGAAAGAGAACTCATAAACTGTTATTGGTAATGTAAATTAGTACTGACATGATGGAAAACAGTATGAAGAATTCTCAAAGAACTAAAAATAGAACTATCATATAATCCAGCAATCCCATTCTTGGGTATATAACCAAATGAAAAGATATTGTTATATAAAAGAGATAGCTATACTTCCATATTTACTTAAAGCACTATTCATCATAGCCAAGATATGGAATCAACCTAAGTGTCCATCAACAGATGAATGGGTAAAGAAAATGTGGTATAAAAATATACACAATGGAATAGTAATTACCAATAAAAAAAAAAGCAGAAAATTCTAGGCACATGGTTGAGATTAAAGGACATTATGTTAAGTGAAATAAACCTGGCACAGAAAGATAAATAACACATGTTCTTATTCATATGTGGAAGCTAAGAAAGTTAATCTCATAGAAATAGCAGAATAGTAGGTAGAGAAGTAGGGGGGATAGCCAGAAGTTGGTTAACACATACAAAAGTTCAGCTGTATAAAAGGAGTAAGTTATAGTGTTCTATAGCAGTTTAGGGTGACTATAATTAACAACATATTATTGTATATTTTCAAATAGCTAGAAGAGCAGATTTTTAATGTTTCCAGTACAAGGAAATTGAAAATATTTGAGGTTATAGATATATTCATCATCCTGCTTGAGCATTACACAATGTATACATGTACTGAAATATTAAGTACACCCCATAAATATGTACAATTATTGTCCACTAAAATAAATTATAAATTTATAATATATCAACAATATAAATTTATATATGATCTATAATATACATTTATGATAATGTATTTAAAATATATACTATATTTTAGTATTATACATTTGTAATATTTATAAATTATAATAATTAAGTGAATCAAATAAAGGCTAAGAAAACACAAGAAAATAACAAGTGTTGGTGAGAATATTGAGAAAGTAAAATCCTTATGTCCTACTGATGGGAATGTCACGTAAAATGGTGCAGCTGTTAAGAAAAACATTAAGGCAGTTCAAGAACTAAAAATAGAATTACCACATATCCCAGAAATGCCACTTCTGGGTACACATTCCAAAGAATTGAAAGCAGTACATCAAAAAGATGTTTGTTTACCCATATTCATAATAGCATTACTCACAAAGCCAAAAGGTGAAAGTAATCCAAGGGCCCATCAACAGATAAATGGGTAAGCAAATTTGGTTTATACATACAACAGAATATTATTCACCCTTAGAAAGGAAAAAAATCTGACACATGAAAAATCATGAATGAACCCAGAGAACATAATATTAGACTAAGTGAAATAAGCCAGTCACAAAAGAGCAAATATGTTATGATTCCACTTTTGTGAGGTAACCAGCATATTCAATTTTATGGAGACACAAAGTAGAATATTGGTTGCCGTGGGATGGTGGGAGGGAGAAATGTAGAGTTATCATTTGAAATGGGAATAGGTTCTACAACATTTTTTCTTGCATCATCCACATCTCTGGATACTTATTTTTGGGCAACCCATTCCATTTGATAAATTTCAGAGCAAGTGACATGGGAATGGGAATTTTAACTGCAGCTAGTCTACACAGTCTCTGGCAGATAAGACCGACAAAGACATCAAAGAATGTAGTGGGCCATCGTTACAAGGTTCATCTCCTGTTCTTGTGTTACTATGGACATGCTTCATGAAATTATTAGTAAGAATTAGTTTGCGTAGTTGAGAAAATTATACTATTTTGGTTTTGTTTGCTGATTGTTTTATTGGTAAGACAGGGTTTTGTCATGTTGCCCAGGCTGGTCACAAACTTCTGAGCTCATGCCATCTGCCTGCCTCAACCTCACAAAGTGCTGAGATTACAGGCATGATCTACAATGCCTGGCCAAGAGTTACTATTAAATGGGTATCAAGTTTCCATTTTGCAAGATTAAAAGAATTATAGATGTATGACAGTGATGTTTGCACAACAATATAAATGTAATTAATGCCAATATACTACAGGCTTAAAATGATTAATACAGAAACTTTTGTGTTGTTTTTTGCCACAATTTATTTTACAAAATTTTAAAAATTATACACAACTAATAAGTGAGATTTATCCCAGAAATGCAAGCGTGGTTCAAACAAGAAAGTCAATCAGTGTATACTATATCATATTGGAATAAAAGGGAAAAACATGTTCATCTCATTAGATGTGTAAAAACGTTGACAACTTTCAACACCCATTTTAACAAAAACACTCAGAAAACTATAAATGAAATAAAACTCCCTTACCATAATGAAGCATATTTACGAAAACTTAAAAGCAAGAGTATACTAAATTGTGAAAGGTTAATAGCTTACAACCTAAAATCAGAAAGGAAAGAACAAGAACAAGGATTTCCACATTTCCTACTATTAAACATAATATTGGAAATTCTAGCCAGAGCAATTAGGCAAGAAAATAAAATCCATCCAAATAGGAAACAAAAAAATCAAATCATGTGTATTTGAAGATAACGTAATTCCACATGTAGACAATCTCTTACAATAAACAAAGAAAACAAGTAGAGCTAATAAATGATTTCAGCCTAATCAGAGTACAAGATCAGTGCAAAAATTAGTTGTGTCTCCATACATCAACAATTAAAAAAAAATTGACTCAAGAGATGCAGGGAAGGCCTTAGACAAAATTCAACAGCCCTTTATGCTAAAAACACTTAATAAACTAGGTATTGATGGAACATATCACAAAATAATAAAAGCTATTTATGACAAACCCACAGCCAATATCGTACTGAGTGGGCAAAAACTGAAAGCATTCTCTTTGAAATCTGGCACTAGACAAGAATGCCCTCTCTCACCACTCCTATTCAATATAGTATTAGAAGTTCTAGCCAGAGCAATCAGGCAAGAAAAAGAAATACAGGGTATTCAATTAGGAAAGGAGGAACACAAATTGTCTCTATTTGCAGACGACATGATTGTATATTTAGAAGACCCACTTGTCTCAGCCCAAAATCTCCTGAAAATGATAAGCAACTACAGCAAAGTCTTAGGATACATGATCAATCTGCAGAAATCACAATCATTCCTATACATCAATAACAGACAAACAGAGAGCCAAATCAAGAGCTAACTCCCATTCACAATTGCTACAAAGAGAATAAAATACCTAGGAATACAACTAACAAAGGATGTAAAGGACCTCTTCAAGGAGAACTACAAACCACTGCTCAAGGAAATAGGCGAGGACACAAACAGATGGAAAAACATTCCATGCTCATGGTTAGAAAGAATAAATATTATGAAAATGGCCATAGTGTCCAAAGTAATTTATAGATTCAACACTATCCCCATCAAGCTACCAATGACCTTCTTCACAAAACTGGAAAAAATCACCTTAAACTTCATATGGAACCAAAAGAGAGCCCGCATAGCCAAGCCAATTCTAAGCAAAAAGAACAAAGCTGGAGGCATCACAGTACCTGACTTCAAACTATACTACAAGTCTACAGTAATCAAAACAGCATGGTACTGGTACCAAAACAGAGATATAGACCAATGGAACAGAACAGAGGCCTTGGAGGCAATGCCACACATCTACAACCAACTAATCTTTGACAAACCTCACAAAAACAAGCAATGGGGAAAGGAGTCCCTGTTTAATAAATGGTGTTGGAAAAACTGGCTGGCCATCTGCAGAGCTGAAACTGGACCCCTCCTTACACTCTACACTAAAATTAACTCCAGATAGATCAAAGATTTAAACATAGGACGGAGGCAGCAAACCACATTGCCATGTATGTACCTATGGAACAATCTTGCATGATCTGTACATGTACCCCGGAACCTAAAGTATAATTTAAAAAAAAAAAAGAGAGAGAGAGATGCAGCAATGGTTCTAGGAGAAAACACACACACACACACACTGAGAAGTCCTGAATCTATATTTTACCATTTTTCTGAAATGACTGTGAGTGTGTTTACATCTAAATAACAGCTATCACCACTTTCTGATCAATTTTAAAAACTAATTCTTTCAATAAGTTTTTCACAAAAAATCATGGATTTAGTTTTAAATCAGAATAAACTATGAAAACTCTGAATCCAAAAAACGATTTAAACATAAAACCTAATGCCATAAAAATCCTAAAAGAAAACTAGCCAAAACCATTCAGGACATAGGCATCGGCAAGGACTTCATGACTAAAACATCAAAAGCAAAGGCAACAAAAGCCAAAATAGAAAAATTGGATCTAAGAAAACTTAACAGTTTCTGCACAACAAAAGAAACATTATCAGAGTGAACTGGCAATAAACAGAATGGGAAGAAATTTTTGCAATCTACCCGTCTGACAAAGGGCTGATATCCAGAATCTACAAAGACCTAAAACAGATTTACAAGAAAAAAAAATCCATTCATTCAAAAGTTGGTGAAGGATATGAACAGATACTTTTCAAAAGAAGACATATATGAGGCCAACAAACATAAAAAAAATGCTCATCATCACTGGCCATCAGAGAAATGCAAATCAAAACCACATTGAGATACCATCTCATGCCAGTTAGAAATGCGATCATTAAAAAATCTGGAGACAACAGATGCTGGAGAGGATGTGGAGAAATAGAAACACTTTTACACTGTTGGTGGGAGTGTAAATTAGTTCAACCATTGTGGAAGACAGTGTGGTGATTCCTCGAGGATCTAGAAATAGAAATTTCATTTGACCCAGCAATCCCATTACTGGGTATATACCCAAAGGACTGTAAATCCTTCTGTTATAAAGACACATGCACATGTATGTTAATTGCACACTGCTTACAATAGCAAAGACCTGGAACCAACCCAAATACCCATCAATGATAGACTGGACAAAGAAAATGTGGCACATATACACCATGGAATACTATGCAGCCATTAAAAAGGATGAGTTCATGTCCTTTGTAGGGCCATGGATGAAGCTGGAAACCATCATT